>CALYLW010000189.1:0-22500 GCA_944989445.1 Ampullaceana balthica | reverse complement strand
CCCGCCTGATGTTCTCACGTCGTCAGTCCATTCTAGTCACTGACAGAATCAACTCCACCTCGCCCTCTCTACGTGCACTATCCATCTTATTACACGTCCATAAGGTAAATCACGCAAACTTTACTCGCCTTGCAGTTCAAGTCTTCGTCTAACACACCTCTCCCTACACTAGCTCTCTCTCTGCAACTTTCTTCATCGCAATATCTTACTAACTCTCGCTCTCTTCTCTCAATTCTCATGCACCACGAGTCTTTCTCCTCTTGTTCTGTCTACTCTCTCTCTTAACATCTCTCTCTCTCTCTCTTCAACTCAGCTCTCCTCCCCACTCTGCTTCTTCTCTCTCATATCATCTCTGCTGCGACTCTCTTCTATGACACCAAGTACTCGTCTTCTCTCTCATCTCTCTCTCCTCTAGCAAGCTCTTACTCATTTTCGTCTTCTATCTTCTTACTTCATTCTCTATCACTACTCTTACCTACATCTCGTCTTACTATCTACTCTCCTCCCTTTAATTCATTGTTCGTTCCCTCTCATCTCCTCTCTCTCGTCACGGTCATCAACAATTCGTTCTCAGCCTGGTCTCACTACTTTCTCATCGTCTCCTATCCTTCTCATACATCGGAATCTCTCTTCACTCTATTAGGATACACTCTGCACGTAACAACACGAACGTCTCAGGTAGAAAACGCATCATAGCTCATAGTCTGCTACAGATAATACACCCGATCCTCGATACGTCAACTAAAACAATATAAGAGTCTCCCACTCCTACTGATTCATCCGCCTTATCTCTATTCCGTTATTTCTCTAGATTCTCTTCTCCTGCGTGCTCGGTAACTCCTAATCATCTCATTTCTCTCTACTCTCTCATCAATCGTTTCGTTCTCTCTATCTCTGCTCATCGCTCTTTTCCTCTTTATTCGAAAGTCATTACGCTCTCGAACCTCTCTCTCACTCCCGTCGTGCTATTACTTCCAATCTCAACTTGCTCAACGATCTCCTCTCACCATCTCACTCTGCATCATCCTCTCTCTCATCAATCTCTCTACTGCTATCCTCTACAATCACACACGATCTCCACTCACTCTTCTCTCATCACTCTCTCTCTCTCATCTCTCACTCTCTCAATCGTACTCCGTCTCTCCTTCTCTCTCTCATCTCTCTCCCTCTCTCCTTCTCTCTCTCTTCATCTCTCTCTCTCTCTCATCTCACTCATCTCTCTCCATCTTCTCTCTCTCTCCTCGCTCTCTCTCACTCTCTCGCTCTCTCGACTCTCTCACTCTCTTCTCATCCTCCTCTCTCTCTCTCTGCTTCATTCTTCTAGCTCGCTCAACAGTTTCACAAAGTATACAATATTGCTCTCTCTTCTCGCACGTCAGTCTTTTCTAGTCGACACCAGATCTGGGTGGGGGGGGTGGGGGGGGGGGGCGTCACAGTCGGACCACTGGAATCTCCTTCCTCGATCGGAACTCTTCCTCGATTCTATCCAATCCTCGTCTTATCACAGTCTTCCATAGTGCCTTCGCATCTCCTCCAATGCTCGATCGGTCCGTGACACGAGTGTGCTTGCAATTTCATTCTTCCATGCATCTCTCGCTCGGCATCGCCGCGTTTCTTTTAGAAAGTCATGTAGTCCTCCTCACCGTCACGACTCTCGTATTCAGCGCCGCTAGTTTCGCTTTGTCATCGGGACCGTAACATTTTCGCAGGCTCATCTAATCTCGGCACTCTACTAGTCTCTTGCATTACTGTAATGTAGTTAAATCATCGATCCTCGCTCCGTCACATGCTCTCCTGCATAATGTCTTCACTTTACCGTTTCTGCTTTCTCTCCTCTCATGTTTCCCATTACTCCTCTTCTCATCAGTATCTCCCCGTTCTCGTCTTACATCTTCCTCTCTTTGTCTAAAGTCATACTCGTCCTTCAAGGGATGTCATTCTCCATCCTCTGCTCATATCATCTCATACGTCGGTCACAGCGTATGCGGCGCTCTATCTATTCATCCCTCATTGAGCTTTCCTCTCCTATTCTTCATATTACCTTATATTCCTACTCTCTCTGGTCTCTCATCATCTCATCATACTCTCATTCTCCTCGTTTCAAGCCATCCCTCTCTCTCGTTTGCTTCTCATCTACTCGTCATCACTCGATTCTGTCTCCTCTCGTCTCTCTTCTCTCTCCTCTCTCATCGCTCGCTACGGACTCTATCGTGTTGCTCTATCGCTCCTCTTCTCATCTCGTTTCTCTCGTCGTCTCAATCTCTCAGCTTTCGTCATTCTTGCTGTCTTCAACCTTATTATGATGGTTTGCATCGTCTCTCGCTCTCTCAATCTTCATCCTCCACTTCCTCTCTAGTCGTCCTTCTCTCTCTCCCGTTCTCCTCTACTCTCATTCTCGAGCGATGAACGGGCTTCTTCGTGACGGTACGTCCTTCGTCTCTCTACTCTTCACGTCTCTAACCCTCTTCTCTTCGATCTCTTAACCTCTCTCTGCGGTTGTCCTTATCTTCTAGACGCACTCTCATATCAAGTGGATCTTTTCCTCTCCATTACTCTTAGGTTTCTACACTGCTGTGTAGAAGAGTAGATAGTAAGCTGACACTTATCACTCTGTATAGTTTTCTAAATACGCTCGTTGCAATAGAAGATGAGAGAGAGAATGAAGATGATTAGAAAGTAGAAGAGGGAAAAGAGACGAGAAGAGAATCATAGAGATTGAAGAGAGAGAGAGTGAAAAAGAGAGAGAGGATAATGAATAGAATATGAGTTAGGAGTATATGTAGGATTAAAGGATGATAATGATTGAAGAGAGTTAGAAGAAAAAAGAAAGAGATGATAGAGAAGAGAGATGAGTAGAAAGAATAGGAGAGAGATCGATGAGATTATAGAGAAGAAGAGAAGAGAATATGAGAATAGAGGATGAAAATTGATGATTAGAGAAGAATGAGAGAGAGATGAAAAGAGGAGGAGGAATGTATATTGAAGAGAGGATGATGAAATGAAGAGAAGAGATAAATTATGAAGTTAGATAGATAAGTTGTAGATAGGAGTTGAGGGCAGAGAGATGTGTGTGAGTGTAAGATGTTGAGTGGGTTTAGTTTGTTAAGTTGGAGAGAGAGAGAGAGGAGAGAAGTGAGAGTTATGGATAGTAATGTATGTAGAAAAGTGAATTATTAAAATAATATTAAGATGGGAAGTAGAGAGTATTTGGAGTATTGTAGAAGTTGAATTTTTAGATTGTTTATATGAGTTAGTGCTATGGAGACTAATATGTGAGACGAAGAAGGGATTTGAGTAGAAAGATGGATGTATATGAGGAGAGTTTTGAATAGATATAAAATGTGATAGATGTAATTGGTTTGAGATGTGTGTGAGAAGATAGATAATGAGATAGTGAATGGTGAGTGTTTTTAATTTGTGTCTTTTGATGTATATTGTAGATTAGTCGTTGTGATGATTGAAGAAAGATGTTGTTTGATAGAGTAGAGTGGTTGAGATAAAGTTAAAAATTTATTATATTAAGTAAAAGATAAGAAGAGAATTATAATAGAATTTGGAGTAAAAAATATGAATAAGAGAGGAAAGAGAAACGCGATAGTAAGAGAAGATGAAGAAGATATAAGATATGAAATTTGAGTAAAACAGAAATAAGAGATTAGAAAAGTGAAAATTTAGAGCTGTGTGATATTATAGTGTAGTGAAGAGCTGAGATATGAAAAACGAAGATAGAAGAGATGAGAAGGAATGAAGTAAGGTGAAGAGGAAAATGAGAGATAATTGAGAATATAAAGAGAGAATGAAAAAGATTAGAAGAGTTATTATGTATGGTTAATAAAAGTAAAGGAAGATAAATAGAGAATTAGATATGATAGAAATGGAGAAGAATAATAGATAAATAAGAAATAGAAGAGATTTAGAGAAGAGATAGGTATATATACACTCTAAAGTCTCTTCTTGCGCTATTCTCTTCCACTCAACGTTTTTCATTGACCTCGTGTCTTACGTCTCTAGTCGAGGAATCGGTCGGTCCGAAACTTCTCCTGATTTCCTCCAAGCAATCATCCCTCGTCTTCATCTCCTCCCAGGAAGGACACACCTCTTGCCGAATCTGCTCTTCGCATGTTTTATACCAGCGCTCTCATAAATAGTCATGTAAACTAAAACGTGCTTCCTTAGCTTCAATTGATGCTCCCTCTCTCCGATCGCTCTTACTACTTGGTGTCTCGCGTTAGCTTCATATAGCTCTCCTATTTAAGTACTTCTCTGCAAGGAATCTCTCGCGATCCCGAAATGCTCTCTCTGCTCATAACTCGACGTCTGCCTCACGAGTCTCGCTCTGTTGCTCGCTCCCCGGTATCATATAAGACACGGAATTCGGCTCTAAGTACTTCCATCATCATAGTCGCTGCGGTCTCAATCATACTCTATCGGTTTCTGTCATCCTTCCTCTCATACTCTCTCAATCATCCCCATCTCAACTACTAATAGACTAGACTATCATATATCTTCTCCTCTTCTCCATCAATCTCAACTCGCACATAATCTCTGTCTTCAGTCTTCTCTATAAGTAAAAATAAATAATAACACTCAACAACAGCAAAATCATATCCTTCTCATACTACTCAACTCTCACTTCCACTCTCAGACAAGCACCTCGTAAGCATATTACTCATATAGATCACGTGCTTGGTACAAAAGAACAAACAGTAAATAAACATCCTATACATAGAAATGACAGCTAAGCTCTCCCGCATCTCTCCTTCTCGCAATGACTAATAGCTCTTGGCTATAAGCTTGAAGCACTCGATCAGTATCAATTCAGATGCTTCCGTTCGCTCATCCTCTATCAGTCTACTCAACGCCCGTCATGTGTCATTCAATATCATCTCTACAACCTTGCTCTCTCGTATCTCGAGAGACACATCTTTACTACCTCTCTACGACTCGATCAAATCTACCTTTTCAAAGTTATCTTCATCAAATCCAACTGCCATCAAATGCGTATTCTCCCAGCCCAAGATCGAGAGCTGATCTATTAGCTCACGCCCTCCTTCCAACTCTCCAGTTCCTCGCCGCATCCTTAGAAACTCGATCAATTGCGTTCTTTATTATTACTTTTCCGCGTTACGACTCGTCCGTCTAGCCAACCATCGTCTTCACGCAGCTCTCATCCTACTCAAACATCTCTCTCTAGATCCTCTCCTATCCCTCAATTCTTCATCTATATACATACTCGCTACAACTTTCACGCCTCTCACCTGCATGCGAATCGAAAATGATTCAAATGCTCTCGCGATCTACTCCATATTTCTACCCTTCGACTCCTTCTCTCGGATCGCAAAATTCGTGTCCCATGTAATTCATCATCAGACCGTCCAATCTCCATCGACCTATTCTCTGGCTAATTCAAAAAAATTAAATCTTACATCAACATCACTCCTTCTTCCTACCCCTTCGGATACTCAGCAACTATGCAATAGACAGTCATGCATCTCTGGTACTTCCAGCGCTCCTTCCACTCGTCTCTTCTCCTCGAATCTCTACGCATCTTTCTTCATCGTCGCTACATCATGACAGCTACAACATCTACGCGGACATACTAATACGGTGCTGCAGATAATCTCTTAACCTACCGAGTCGATGTGTGTCTGTCAAAATTTAAGGGTTCTCGTCTTCCTTGTGCTCGCGACTCATTGGACTCAAATCCTCCTCTAAGTCCATACGATCCTACCACTAAATTGGTCTAGTGTCTAAATCTGATCTCGATAATCTTACTCTCCTCTCTCTTCTTACTCACTTCTTTCTGCTTCTCGCAAGAGTATCTAATGAGAAATAATCACGCAAAACATCGTGACGCCTCATAGCTCTCATGCCCAGAAGTAGCTCACGGTCCTCTCTTGCTCATACCTCAGCTCCGTTATCCCATTACCTCTCCTCCAACGTTATAATAAAATCGTCCACTACGTAGATTTAATAACCTGCATACGTACCCTTTTGATCATACCCTCAAGTATGTCCTGTAGATTCACTCTCTTTAATCTCTCACCTTGACATCGATTCTCATAATAACACAACTTACCTTTACGTCATCTTCGAAATCATCTACCTTACAATCTTGCCCGCAGCCTCGTCTCGGAGAATCTGCAAGTTCCACCGGTGAGTCCCTCCCTCAGCTCATACATTCGTCTCTCAAATCCTTAGAATCATTATTTTAGCATCATAGCATCAAACAAATGAACGCGTCGGCTCTTAGTCCTTCCTGTCTCTGCGACAGTAAATACAGTAGTTCTCTTCTCTCTCTCATAATCATATCAACTAATCGAAGCCTCTCAACCTCAACTCATGGTCTCCGAGCACTATCTACCATGAAGCGACTAGTCGAAAACTTCTACTTTATCTCAACTCTCTCCTAAGTTTCGACTTCACATCACACTAGTTACTCTTTGTAACCATCATTCATTTAACCAATTATTACTACTTTCACATCATTCCTCTCAAGCTCATGCCTTCCACGACTATCTTCCTCTACCACTCTCTCGAACGTCTCGAGTCCGCGCTAACACTAAAACCTACTTCGTACTCGATTCTGCAAACTCTCACAACGTCCCCGCCAACGACAGCCCATGCATCGTACTGTCTCACTTACTTCACTCCACATCTATCTGCGCCACTATCTCAAATCAACCTAGCATCTACGTCATTTCTTAATCAAAACATTCCGAATCTAGATTATCATCAAGTTCCTCGTCTCATCTCCTACATCGTATACATTCTCATCCTACCATCTCTATCCTATTGCAGCGACTCGCATCTCTCCGCTCCTCACTCATTCTCTTCAAACCCGTGCACGTCCGACCCTCATCTCTCTTCTTTCTCCACGTCTTCATCTCTCCTCTTCTCTCAGCCATCGAGACACTAATCCCATCTCCCTCCTCCAATCAAGTATACTCGATCCTCTGATTTAACTCATAGCTTCTCCTCCCTACCCCTTCTGCTCAAAGAAGCATAACTCGTCCTGCTCTCTTCGCTGGTCTTCGATATACCTCTTCTCTTCTTCCTCTCTCTCTTACTACTCGTCAACTCTCGAAGATTTCAGTCGTTCCCATGCATACTATCTCCTCACAATAATCTAACCACTACATAATCCATCACTGCACTCTCTCCCCCCATCGAGATATTCTCCTCCCTTCCTTTCCGAATCACGTCTCAATCGTCAGCCCACATCTTCAATCTGCTCTTGCCTGGTCCGTCCATCCTCTCAATCTCTCCGCTCTCCTCTTCCTCGCAGCATCTCTTTCCTCCCCATTTCTCAGTTCATCATCTCTCTCTCTGTCACAGATTAGCTCATATACTCATCCATGCAATAATCAGAGAGAGACTAGTAACGCCATCAATCAGCTCGTCCGCTCCCATATTCAATCAACTCAACCTTCCTTCAGCAATACCTTCTCAATTGCAAATGGTAACTCAAGTCTTTCAGTTCATTTCAGTGCGTTTCTCGTCTCTCATCTCGTTCATCATCGCCTCACGCTGGCTACGCAAGTTCAAAAACTATAACACCCATCTCATACTCATGTTCCTACCGACATCTCTCTGATTACCTCTCTCTCGACAAGCGCTACCATACTCTTTCTTAAGCCTTCGACATCGCAATTCTGCTCTCACGTCCATGCAAAACCCCCTATAATCGCATCTCGTAACCTCCGAATCCTCAACAATCAACATCAAAAAACAATCCAAGACTCACGTCATTCTGCCTTCTCTTTCGTCCTAAATATGTACGCTATCCTCGTGTTTCTACTCCATATATCTACTTCTCCCATTTCATAGTACTCTCGTACCTCACCTTCTACTCATACGATCATTCCTGCTTCTTCTCATCTCTACACAATATCCGTCTCCATCTCTTCGTATATGCTTTTAGAGATCAGCGTCCGTCCTAACTCGACTTCCGCCGTCCTTCTTCACTCCTCTCTTCCTCAACTCTCTAATCTACATCTTATGCATGCTTAAAACATGCGCATCTCAGGTCTCTCTCATGCAGTCACTAGTGCTCTCATCATTAACCTCTCTATCCAGCAGTCCTCATCAATGTCCAAAATCATACGCCGTACTCACCACTAATCTCACAGACCTCCAAATTCTGCTATCTCTCCTTCATCTCTTCTCTGTCCATCCACTCACCAGCTAACCTCTCTCCGCGTACTACTTCAGGCCTCCAGTCTCAGTTCTCCTCTTAGCAGTCTACATCGTCTCTCCTCTACCTTCCATCTCGCTACGGTCACTAACTCAAGGAATCAATAAAACCAGCATTCCTAATATCTCGACCTCAATCTCATTGTCTCCATCTCGTCCCTCGTGCGACTCATCAAATTCCATTTCAATCCCACTTTAACTCATAAACTCCTATATCGAAACCCTTCTCTGCACCGCAAGTATTTGCACTTCACAATCTACATACCGAGAAATCATCAACAATTCGCTCTTCCTTCTTATCGACATCAGACTTTCCCTACAGCCATCAAATCTACTGACCAAGCTTCCCTTCTCTCAATCAGCAAACAAAATTAGATTACCTTTCTCCATTCACATTCATCCTCTCCACTCACTCCTCGTATCTTACTGCTCCTTCAAACTCTCTCTATCATTCAGCATCGTCGACAAATCAGTCAATTAAATACTCTTCTCGCGTCATTCTCTCGCAAATCATCTCCGTCTCATTCTCTTCAAGAACTCCGCTATCTTTCCTCCTCAGACATCACGCAGCTTATCTGAATTCTCTATCTTCTCTCTCACTAATTCTCACTCAGAGCATGCAATCGCGTCTGCTTCTCGCAAGATGCCTGCTCGTCCTGCATCCCCAAAACGAAATACTCTTTCATGTAGACCCCAATACGACGGTATCAGATCATTCTCACTACTCCATATTCAATCTGTACTATCTCCTTGTCTCCACATCTAGTAATCTCTCTTATCAATAATCACACCCACTCCGCGTCTTGCTAACGGATGATTCTATTATCTCATCTTCACCTCCCAAGTAATAAAACTCGCAATATCTACTCGACCTACCCCTCAATCTCTCTCCTGCTCCTCAAACTCTTAAGCTCACTTCTCCCAGTACCTGTCATCACAATATCGATACCCCATCTACTCATCCCATCATATCTGCTTATTCGTAGCAACCCTCATCTTGTGATCCCTCTCTCATCTCTCCATCTCTAGTGTGTCTTCGGTTCCCCTCTTCTACTTTCATGCTCTTCGTCTCTTCCTCAATCTGCTCTTGACTTCCCTCCTTCTTATCGATCACTCGGTCTCTTCTCTCTCTCTCACTCCATCTCATCTTTCCTCGTCCCTCAACG
This sequence comes from Ampullaceana balthica, assembly GCA_944989445.1. Classification (NCBI taxonomy): domain Eukaryota; kingdom Metazoa; phylum Mollusca; class Gastropoda; family Lymnaeidae; genus Ampullaceana; species Ampullaceana balthica. The sequence continues at coordinate 13,138 of CALYLW010000189.1, read as the reverse complement.
ATCACGTCATCTACTACTCTCACTTCCGCATCATCATTATACACCCTCCTTTTAAATAGTCCTGCTCCTATCGTCCGCCATTCCTTCTCTAGATTTCCCTGCTAATTCTCCTTTCTTCAACTTCCGTCCGATCCATAATCCGCCATCATCTCTCCATACACAACCCCAATCCTTTCATATCGCCCGCGAGCTCGAAGCTTTGCCATATCCCCCATTCATCTCTACTGCACTCATTCTAGTCATCTTTGCATCGCCTCTCCGCATCTCGTCTCCCTGCCCTCAATACTACAGGTCCTGTAGTCATCTCACCCTCCTGTACGCTAAGCACACCCGCGAAGTCTCAATTCATACATCTATCTCCTTTCCTCATCTCCTCCTCTCTTCAATCGTAGACAACACTTAGCTCCACATCGCCCGTCGGCTTCCTCTGCCGTTCAAGCTCTCTAATTACTCAGTACTCTGCTGTCCCGCTCTCCTACCTCATAACAGCATCCTGCTCGGATCCCCCCGTAGCTAATCGTATGTCTCCTCTTCCGCTATCCAAAATACGTTCTCTTGAACTAAGAACTACTCTTTTCTCCGCGGACACAAATACATCAACCAATACGTCTACGTCAGACTTTCATCAGCTCTCTCGTGTCATCTCCCCATCTTCTGCTGCCATAATTGAACACACTAACCACAAGACAGGAATCACTCTATGTAGCTCCTTCTTCACTCATCCTCTCCGGGCACATCCTCCATCTCATCCAACAGATCCAACCTCCGTCACCATCTCTTCTCTCTACCCTCTCCATCTCTCCACCTCGTCTCAAATCCATGCATTTTTTCCTACTCTACATTCGCCTGCTGCTCATCCGTTCTCCTTCATCTTCTGTCTCTCTACTGCTCTTCTCATAGTCCGTGTCTCTATCACCTGTTCACTCTTTATGCATTTTACATTGGCGTTCTTGGTCGACCTTCGCTATCCCGCCTCTCTTCACTCCCCTCTCAACTTTCCCTGCCCTCCGCTCCATCATCTAGCTCCGCTCACTCTTCTCAATTCGCTACTCGCTCTCACAATCTCGATTCAGTCAATTACTCCAACCTTCTTCTAATTCTTCTGCATCAACTCCTCTCACAGAAGCCCTCGCTTACCCAGACGGCTACCGTCTCGCCTCCTCTAATACTCCCATCGTCGAAATCAACTCCTCAGCCCAACTAACATCGAAGACCGCATCGTCCCCCTCATCCCTAATCCACAGTCGTCATTTCACACATCCATCACACTCCTAGCTCCATCAATCTGCTCTCTTGCTTAGCATTTACATATCAACCAATCCATCTCTCTCATCTAATCCATCTCGCTCCCAGGATTTCTCAATTAATAAACACCTCCACATCTCTACCCGATCGTCAATTATCTCGTTCGTGCAATTTCATCTTCTTCGCTCCTTCATCTAACTCTACTCTCCAACATACAATCAAAACCACGTCAGTCAACGGAATGTCACACAGTGCGCCTCTCGCTATTCTCAGCTCAATTCCATCAAACTCACGAACACCGTCGTTCTCAATTTCGATCGGAGCTCTACTTTAGGAAGGTCACGATCACTACTTTGCCTGGATCATTCTGCTCTCTTACTCGCAAGTAGTTATCAACGTCCATAACTCATGCTTACAACTCTCCGATCTCTCATCGTTCACCAGGATGACTCTCGCTCATTCTCATCTGCGCTCTACTCAAATGCTAAACCATACTTTCACACTCTCTCTCATACATCTTGCCTCGGTCTCAATATTATCTTGCAGTTAGTCCACGACTCGATCTTCTCCTATCGACCTCTCTCTTCTCTCTCAATCTTCATTACAAAATCTTAGTCCTTTACTACGCTGTCTGAAATTGCAGCAATAACTTCACTAGAGTTTCTCGCGTCCGATCCTTCTCCAGCTTTGCAAAGCCTGCTATCTTCGAATCGCCTACATAAAAAACCACTCTTCTACTACTCTCTCATTCGTTTCTCTCAACTGCCCTCGCTCTCCTCTCATCATGGTTTACGATCATCGAGCTGCAGGATCTAGTCAATTCAAACTCCTCTCTCAAACTATACCTTCTGTCGAGTTCAGGTCTCCTCTCGCTACTCCTCTCAAAGAGATGAACTCCGACCAACTTCAGGATTCTTTATTTTGTTCGAGTCTCACGCGATGCTCTTCCGTGCTCCTGTCGTCTCTTATACCGCTCTCTCTCTCACAGCGACACATTCTTACATCGCCTCTTATCCTAATCTGCATCAAAACTCACGCTGCGTAATCTCTACGCCATCTTTCACTTTCTCTCACTTCCTCTAAAATCAAGGATAAGCATCGCAATCTCAGTCACGTACGCCTATTCATGCCTAGGCACTCTCTTCTACTCGCTCTCATGCTTTGCAAGACTCGCAAGAAGATGTCTGTGCATCAAGTCCAAAACTCCTCTCTCACGATCTACGACGGCAACGCCCGAAAATCATCCGCATCCAGAACTAAGTATCCTCCTGCGTCAGTCTCCTCCGATCTCATCCATCCCTACTCCTACATCTCATTCACTCGATCCTGCTACATTTATTAGAAGAAGTACCACTCGCACAATCTCTCCATCTTTATCTCTCTACTTAACTTTCATTAGGCTCCAGTCCCTTCTGCTCCAATCTCTTACGCACGGTCCTCCTCAGAATCTACTCACCGAACAGCTCGATGCACACAGCTCTTAACTCTCGTTCAGTTAGCGCACTGACATCTTCTCTATCCCATCAATTCTCACCACTACCGTCTCAACATCTCGTCCTACTTAGACCTCCTTGGCCCTAGTCCGTTATCGCTTCATCCTATCTCATTCACCCTATTGAGTTTATCTAATGAAAAATTCCATCGTCCATCGACCTCACTCTAATTCTATTCCGTCTCAGACTCATATCTGCTTACTCAAGTTCGTGTCGATAGATTCTCATCATCACATCCAAATCTTCACACATTGCAAAACTTAAACGATCCGCATCTTACATATCTCTTCCCGCCCTTCCCTCTACCCTCACTTATGAAACTCACTCTGCGTCTCATACTTTCTCCGTACAAATCAAAACCTCTCCCTATGTATATGCAACAGCACTCTCTATTCACACCGTACTCATCTAACAACTCTCTTATTCATACAATCGTCTGCGTGCTCAGTCAAATTCTTATAAATAACACACAAAAATAGTCGAAGCAAAACTTTCGCTCGTCCCAAAGCTCTCGTTCTACTCTCCCCTCATTCTTAAACACTCATTTCCTCTACGTACACATCGACAGATCTCAAATACCTCGTTATACACAAACGAACTCTCGACTCGAGATCATCACATCTCGTCCCAGCTCCTCTACCTTCAAACTACTCAGGTCCTGACCGCCTCATAACAACTTCATTCGTCACTCGCGGTCATCATCTTACTTCGAGCGACTCAACATCTGGAGCCGGAACTCTCATCCTCTGGTCGAGTTCCACGTTCGTCTCTCTCCTCTATATATCGTATCTCTCAGTCCGTCTCTTCTCTCTCTCTAACTTTAAGCTTCAGATATCCAGAAGGAGATCTGTTCCTACGATCCAACTCTGACAATCGCCCTCTTCTACGAAATAACACAAACCGCCAAGCTTGCATCTCTGCCTCGACTCTCCTCTCCCGAGTGAAAAAATCACCTCATTGCGTCCACACGTCAAGTGATTACTATGTTATAGCTCGGCAACATAAAGAATCACCATCGCCTCTATCTAAGAACTGCCTACTCGCCCTCTGGATACGTGGAATCAATCTAGACTTCATCACCTTCCGCACGTAAGTATCATGACCCTCTCGCTCTCTATACTCTCATCTACTCTCTACTTCACTTACCCCACGCTTCATCCTCTGCACGTCCTCACTTCTCTAAACTCGACATAACGCTTCTAACTCTCATATAGCTCATCGTCATATCTCTTCATTCTCCCAATCATGGCATCTTCTAACTCTTACAATCATTATCTACACTCCTCAAGAACTCAATATTTCATCCTCCTATCTGAAGATATAAGGATCTCGCACGTCTTCGCTTCACTAGATCACTCCGCTCTCTCACGATCATCTCTCGGATCCAATCATCGTGCTCAAAACATGCCTCAAAGTCTCTCGTGAGGAGCAAGTCATTCTCTTCTCGGTCCTTCTCCCTTTCGTTTCCCTAGTATTCGCTTCATCAACGACTCAATCGCTCTAGATCACGCTCAATCAACTTGACATGAAGAACAATTACAACTTCAACCTTCTCTCTTATCTTCTCTCTCCTTCTTCTCATATCATCCTCCTCTCTCTCCAACGTTCTCCGACTCGCCTCTTCTATCTTCTCTCCATCTTCGTTATGACATCATCCTTCTTCTCTTCGCTGTTACTTTTCTACTACTTGGTTCTCTAATCGTCGTAAACGACTTTCTATTCTCTTCCAGCGTATATCATTAGCTTTTGACTACGGCTCAATTCGAAGCATCTCTTCTTCTACACCCTACGGTTAAATTCAATATGCATATTGCTTCTACTATACACATGCGCATTCTCTCCATCCAATTCTTAACTCAGCTTGTACTCCGTCCACATCTCGCTACGCTTCAGCTCCTCGTAGCCGGCCATACTATTATGCGCACGTAGATAATCATTCTACTGTCGTCTACATCTCCTACATCATATCAAATATCATGCATCGCTCTTCTCTGTTTATCATCCAGACGTCTTCAATCTTAGCTCATGCATCCCTCTCGTACTCTACATCTCTCTCCTCCTTCATCGAAGCCTTTCCTCGAAATCCTAGAGGACACCAATATATGCTCCATCTCAGTTAACCCTGCCTACATTACCTCTGATCGTCATCGTTCCAGTTCTTAGCAGTCTTATCAAACAGCTGACCTATCATATGACCAACTCAATTTACCACACAGCCTACTCCCTGATTCGTCTTAAATGCCTTTTTCCCTGCTAGATTCTCTTCTCCACAATCTCCATCTACATATTGTCTATCGCTCGATCATCATAAAAATATACCTTCTACACTTCTCCATCTCATCAGTGATCTCCTAGACATCACTTCTCACACTGACGTCTCTATAACAAGTGCGTCTGTCTCAGATATTAACCCTTCAAGTCGTCTCGCTTCGTCGCATCTACTACCCCGTAACTCAAGTTAGCGCCACTCCTGAAAACACCACACCTACCCATCCTCCGAACTACTACCAGTCTTCCTATCCCTAATCGCTGACCCATCAATGCGTAACAATCACCTCACCAGTCTTTACATCTCTCTCCCTCACCGTCTTTCTACGCTCTCTCTGTCATCGAGTCTCTCTGATCTCGATCTCGCTCATCTCCATGACGCAGTACAGCATTTTGACCGCCTACATGACTATCCGTCGGGGTTCAATATCACATCCATCCCTTCACATGAGCTTACCCATCTTAAATACATTAAGACAATTAACTTATCCCTCATACCTCTCTCTCATCGTTATCATCTCTCCATTGCTCATATCTATAACAACTGTTTTACGCCGATCCAAGCCTCACTCTCACTCTACTCTTGTAGCCGGACGAGTATCTTCCAGCTCGCTACACTCTATCTTTCCACTCACCTCTCTCTCTTCTCCTTACATATTTGCTCTCCAACACGATGTCTTTCGTGTGCAGACCGGCCTGCCATCCAAAACCTCTCACCTCACATATCAATCAATGCTCTCGTACTCTACAACAGACATTCGTAATGCTCTCCTTCTCAATTCTTATCGTCAGCTCGACTGGTCCCGAATCACTCAAATTACGTCTCCACTCTCATCCCGAGCTCTAAAGTTACTATCTCTGTAACTCTCTCTGAGTCGTTTTCTTTTGATATTGTCCGGCCAGTTATCGGACAATGCTCAGTCATTCATCATACTTCGTCTCTACAGTCCGCACTAAACCTCTCTCATCACATAATCAACGAGTCCTTCCCTCTCCTCTTCAACGTCGATAAGTCCGCTGTCATCGATCTCAATGCACGTTACCAGCACTATTACTTTCTAGCATCATACTGTCGCATTGCTCTCTCTCTACTCCATTCACCTTCTCTTCTGTCTTCCATACTTGCTCTTGATCTAGACTCCTTCACTGTCATCCTCTCTCATCGAACGTCGTCTCAGCTCCCCCTCTTCTCACAAAAGCTCTGCGCACATTAAACTTTCACCGTCAATTCCTCTCCTAGACAACACACTCAAGACATATCAGAGCATCTACTCTTGCTAGCACGCCCATTCTTTACTTCCTCAAAACCTCTCTGACTGCCCACTCGTCTCCACTCATAACTCTTGCATGGTATCAATACTATCGCCATCACGCCCACATTCTCAACGCTGCACAAGAATTGATCCCACTTCACTCACGCATACTCCCTCCACTGACATAACCTTCATCTATCAGTCACCTACATACACTCAAGCGTTCTCAGTCCAGATCCTACTGAAACTTCATCCTTCCTTCCAAACTGCTGTCGCATGAATCTCAGACACTGAACGTCCTCTAAGATCTTCATCAGGATCCGATTTCTCGGACTCGACTCGACCACTCTAAAAAATTAAGAATCAAAAAGGCTACACACCTGATACATCACATCTTTACTAGAACTAGGCCCAGAACTAAAACCTCATGATCCTACATGAACAATATTAATAAAGTCAAAGATTAGAAGAAGTGAGGTTAGGTTCTTTAGAAACTCATATTCACGTCTTGAATCACTGTACATCATATAGATAGATAGACGCTTCATCCGGCTCGCATGACTCGCTATATGATAGCACAAGACATAAAAAGACTCAACTATGATCCGATCATAGACAATAACATATAGCAATTAAAATCATCAGTCGTCGTTCACAACTATTATGACATTGCAAACATACTACTCTAGCTAATAGAATTACAACTCGCGCACAGAAGATACACATCTCAATATAATCAAGAGAGTAAATAAAAAGTTTACTGAAATCTGCTTATAAAATTTGTAACAAAGGAGAGATAGATATCATGAGAGTTACAACATAAAGATATAAGAGAGTTGAAAAAAACATTATTATATAAGAAGTACAGTCACAGTACATATATTCATCTTATGTCATTGAGATCATGCAGTAATGCATCTACTCACTCAAATACGAAACCATATAAGATGAAAGAGAAATAGAGTATATACATAAGTTTTTACACAGAAAATATAGTGGATTAAAAGTATGTAGTGAAGAGCAAGTATAGAATAGAAAAACAGAAAGACAAAGTATGAATTAACATATAAAATAAGATCTATACGAGCATCGAGACCGAGAGAAAATATAATTAGCGTAAGAGAGAAGGATATGACTATAAGACTAGATAACGACTCATATGAGCAATGATGATATATATTGTAATAGATTAGGAAGATAGATAATAGATAGAATTTAATAATATATACTCTCATAAATTTGGTAAATTTAGTTTAGATATATAGACGAAAAGTAGAGTAGAATAAATTAGAATAATAAGAATAGAGAAGAAAAGAGATAAAGTATAAATAATGGAATATATGAAGCTGATTAGATTACTTGAGAGTATAATCAACGATAGACTAGCTGTGTACAAAGGTAAAGAGATGAATGACTTAGAGTAAAGAGGAATGATGAAATAAGAAAGTATTTCATAGAGAGAGGAGTATATAAAAGATATGATTAAGAGATGAAAGACGAAAGAAGATGAGAACAATAAATACGAAGAATGAAAAAAGGAAAAGTGAGAGAGAAGCTAAATGAGCAAAGAAAATTTGAGAGAAGAGTAGAAATGAATAAAGATTAGGGAATAATATGAGATAAAATAGTAATAGAAGAAGAGAGAATAAAGATGAAGATAGAGATAGTGAGAAGAGATAGTAGAACAGAGAAAAGGATAGTGTTAATGAGTAGAAAAGTTATGAGAAGTGTAAAGATAAGATGGAGCGTAAAGAGGAGTTAAGAGAAATAGCAAGATTAAAAAATAAGAAGAAATAGGAAAGAAAAGTGTGTTTTTATATAGTAGAGAATATAAAGAGATGATAGAGTGGAATAAGAGGAATTAAAAGTAGGAGAAGTAAAGTTATAATAGAAATTAGAAGGTGAAGTGAGATGAGTAGAGATGAAGAGAGAAAAAAGAAGAGATAAGTTTAGAAAGAGAAAATTTAGTAGAGAAATGAGAATTGATTGTGAATTATTTCTTAGAGAGAAAGAAATAATGAGAGTTGATAAAAGAGGATGGTGTTAGTAAAATAATATAGTTTATTATGTATTTGAGAGAGTATAGATGATAAAGAGATGAAGAGAGAAATGTTGAAAATAAAGTGAGTTAAAAGTAGGTGAGACTGAGTGAGTTAGAAGAAAAAGTAATAAAAAAAGTGGTTGAGAGAAGAGTATAGAGTGAGAGAAATTATTAGAGAAGAAAGAGATGAAGATAGAGATAAGTGAGAGACATGAAAGTTGGTACGATATGTTGAAAATATGAATAGAGAAAGAAAGTAAAATAAGAATGAGAATAAGAGACAAGAACAATATAGATGAAACAGAGAAAGATTACTGTAAAGAATCTTAAAGATGTGTAAGAGAAAGAGAGATATTAGAAGTGAGAAGAGGAGAGAAGAGAGAGAAAGAGAAATTAAGTAGACAATAGAGTGGATATGAGAGATGATGAAAATAAGAAGAAGAAAAAGTAAGTTATGAGAGTATGAATATGATTATAAAATGGATGAGAGAGAGAGAAGAGAGAGATAAAGATAAGAGAGAATATGAGTTTGGTAAAAGAGATAAGTAATTAATAATTTCGTTTGTGTTTTTTTTTTAAAAGAGAGTAGAGTGATATTTAAAATAGGTTGTTTAGATGAGATAGAGAAGAGATAAAGAGAGGAAGTAGCGATAATAAGAAAGAGATGTGATTAAAGAAGTAGATAAATAGAAGATATTGAAATAGAAGTTGTAGAGAAAGTGTAAATCGAAATTATAACAGTAGTCGTAGAGAAAGAGTTAAAGAAGTGAGAAGAGAGGGAGTTAGAAACGGAGAAAGAGGAAATAGAAGAAGTAATTTAGTATAGATAGAAAAAAATAGGAAGAGGAAGAGGAAAAATATATAATATTGAAAGTGAATGAGAGAAAAAATGAGAAAAACACATAGAAGAGAGAATAGAAAATAGAGTGAGAGTGATAATAGTATAGTGAGAGAACGAGAAGAATGAAGAGAATAGTAGAGAGATGATTTATGTAGAGATTGTTGTGACTTTGACGATCTATGAGTTTAGTACTGGATGAGTTTTAGTTGATGTGTGTTTTTTAAATAAAAGAGTTATGAGAAGGGAAAAGATACAAGAATGATGAATATGAGAGTTTTATATGATGTAGTATGAAGAGGAAAGAGAGAAGAATAGAGAGGAAGATAAAAATATTGAAGAGAGAGAAGATAGAATTAGACGAAGAAAGTGAGAAAGATTAGAAATTAGTATATGAAGGAGAATAGAAATGTGAGATAAATTAGATAGATGAGAGATAATAAATAAGATGTAAAAAAGGAAAAGTAGAAATAGAAAGTAGAAAAAGTAATATAGAAATAGGAGATAAGAATTAGATATGTAAAAATAAGAGAACGACAGAGAGAGAAAAAGAAGTAAGATAAATAAGCGAAAAGAAGATATACGAGAGATGACAAGATAATAGTCGAGAGAGACAAGAGAAAAAAATGAAAGTATAGAAGCTTATAGAGGAGAGAAGATATTAATGAAACGGAAATGAATAGTAGATTAGAAAGAAGAGTAGTTAACACAAATTTACAGAACATACGTAATGACTTAACAACATCTACTGATCTTCTAACACCTCATAGTAGTCAAGTTCAGTATAGTGTCAAGATCTGAGACAAAAAAAGAATGTCAATTTATTCAACATAGATATAGAAAATAAATGAATAAGTACAGAAGAGAATATAGAAAATAATCATAGAACTAATATCAAGACAGAATGAAAATAAGAAGTATCTTAATGCAATACTATGACAAATAAGTTAAAATACAAGAAAAATACACGAAAAAAAATATATTATGATAAACGTAGCACAGAAATCGAAATCGCAAAACAAATAAAATATCTAGAAAGTGAATAGATAATAAATAGGTAAACAAGAGTGACGGATTAGTGACATGAATAGGATGTAGAGAGATATAAATTAATTAAAAATAGATCACTAGAGTAAAAAAAATAGACCGTAGAAACATCAGAGTGATTAAGTTAGAAGATAAAAGAAGACATAATAGAAGACAGAAAACAAATCGAGAGATTAAGGATGACACAAGAAGTGAAAGATAGATAGAGAAAGCTAAAAGAATATAAAGAAGAAAGATGAGAAAACAGATAGAAGAAGAAGAGGACGAGTCTATAGATAAGACGAAGAGAGAGTATAACAGAAATATAATAAAAGCGAAAGTAGGACGAGAGGGAAAAAGAAGAGAGAATATAAAAAGACGAAGAGAGTGGAGAGAAAAAAGAAAAGAAGGAAAAAGAGAAAGAAAATATAGTAGAAAACGATAAAGAAAAACAAATAATGATAGAAGAGAAGGGAGAAAGAAGACATAGATAGAGAGATATAATTAGAGGGAGAAATCAGATAGAATTATAGAGAAAAGTGAAGGAAGAGAAAGATTAAGAGATAAAAGAATAGAGAGAGTGAGAAAACAGAGAAGAATAGAGCAATGAAGAGTAAGATAAGACAAAACGTTAAGAAGTATAAAAATATAGGGAGGTGAAGAGAAGTGAGAGAGAAATAAATGAGTTAACAATAGAGAAGATGAACAGAACGTACAGAATAGATAAAAAACAAAAGAGAGAGTGAGAGAAAAAGAATATGGAGAGAGAGAAGTAGAACATATCTTGTTATAGTAAGTAGAGGAAAGAGATGGGAATAGAGAGAAGAGAAGAGATCGATACATGAGATATATCGGAAGAGATGAGAGAGAGTTGAGATTAGATAGATAGGAGAAAGAGATGAGTAGAAGAAATTTAATGTATGAGATGAGAGAGAATATAGGTGATTATATTAAGTTAGAGTAATAGATGTCAAGTTAGAGATTAAGTTGAGTATGATTTGAGTAGAAGTGTTGTTATTGTACACGAGTATTGGGTATTTTGTTTATAGATAAGGTTGAGTTGTTTAGTTTGTAAAATGAGGATAAAATTTAGAGATAATTGAGAGAATGAGATGAAGTGTGGTAAAGTTTATTATGAATAATGAGATGTGATATTTATGTATGTTTATAAGTTATTAGTACGTTTGTATAATTGTTGTAATGATAGTGATTTTTAGTATGTTGTGTATTTAGAAGATGAATTATAATGTGAAGAGAAGAGAGGAAAGTAGTGTATGTTAGAGAATAAGTGAAGTTTTTTGTTTAGTGTTTGTATCTGTGTTGAAAGAGATTTTAGTTGTTATATTAGAGAGAAGTAGTTGTTTAGTAATATTTGTTAGATTGTTGTTTGTATTTTTGTGTATTGTGTTATTGTTTTGATGTGTGTTTGTTTTTGTTTTTAGTATTGAAATTATATTATAAAGAGATGAAAGATGTAGTGATATAGCTGTGTTATATTATATTGTGTTTTAAGTTATTATATGTGAAGGATATTAGAGTAATGTAATGATGTTGTGTGAGATAGTAATAGAATAGTATAAGAATTATGTTAAGTAATGAATTAAATTTTAGGATGTTATGAGTTGTCTTAGATGAAGAAGAAAGTTAGTGTAGTGGATTGAGTTTTGTAGTATATGTTTAGATGTGTTTTATAGAAAAGAAGTTTTCTGTGTAATGTTGTGTATTGTTTTATGTATTTTAGTAAGTTTTTGTTTATGTTATTTGTTCATGTTCGTAGTGATGGTAGATTGTTCTGAGATGGTGTGTGGTGTAATTGTGTTGTAGACAGTAAGAAGAGTTATGTATGAATAGAGTTGATATTTTTGTGACTAGATCTGTTGTTTGTGTTGTAAGTGTTGTTGTAATAGAAGATAGCTGTTAAATTTTATATGTATAAAATATTGATTTGTGATATTAGTATGATGTAAGTAGAATAGTTATGAGGAATCTTGATTGTAGATAGTGTAAGTAGGTGTGAATAGTTGTTTGTATTTAGTTAGATGTATGTAGTGTGTTGTTTTATCTGTTTTTAGTATATTTGTATGTAGTTTTATATGAATTTAGTTTTTTGTTATTGTGTTTTTTATGTTTGTGTTTTTGTTTTTTGTGTTGTAGTAGTGTTATAGATATATTTAATTTTTTAATGAATTTTAATGAGATAAATATTGTTTTTGTGTTTGATTAGTTTGAAAAGAAAAGTTAATCTAATGTGTAATAGTTGATTTGTATGTGTGAGTTTTTTGTACTAGTTATCGAGGATATTATAAGAAGATTATATATATTCTTTTATGATAATAGAGATAGAGAGTAAGTGGAGATGATAGAGAAAGATTGTAATTAGGTTGAATGTAGATGTATAGAAAGAGTGAGTAAAGTGAAAGAAAGTGTATGATGAAAGAGTAGTAGATCGAGATGAGGAGAATATTTTGTTAATGTTGTGAATGTGAGTGATGAATGTTTATGTCAGATGATTAGATTAGTGTATATTAATGAGTTGTAAAGAATGATTGATAGAGTATGTGATAGTTAGAGTTATATGAATAAAGATATGAGAGTGGAATTATGATTAATATATTTTGATTGATTTGAATAGTACGAAGGAAAGTAAGTCAGAATGAAGAGAGGAGAAGAGAGTTAGATAAGTTAAAGAAGATGGAATAGTAAGAAGTGTTTGTTATGAGTGTATTAATAAATAGAAGAAGATAGTTAAAATAGTAGATTATATTAGTATAAAATATTCAGTACGGTTGAGTAGATACTCGATAGATAATAAAAAGAAGATAGATGTATATGATGAGATAGAGAGATACGATAGAAAGTATGTAAGTATTAGAAGAATAGTAATATGAGAGAAGATTGTATTAAGGATAAGAGAGAGAGTATATCAACATGAGAAAGAATAAGATTAGATAGTTAGAAAACGAGTAATAGTATT